>JAMXBB010000008.1:27629550-27639942 GCA_024138015.1 Lumnitzera littorea
GGGGGGGCGGCTAGGGGGCGGGGGCCGGGGTGGGGGATGGGTTGTGGTGGTGGTGTGGTGGGGGCAAGGGCAGTGGTGGGTGGGTGGGGTTAGAAAGTGGACAAATCCTATAAGTAAATAGGTTATGGTCGAAGAGGTTGTGTGGTGTGCATTCAAAAATTAAAATTTTTCACAATCACTAAAGATACCAAAAGGTAATTATTGAATGCACTTTACCTTTAATAATTTAGATGCTTGGTAAGCCACTCAAGATGCAAATTGTAAGACATGAAATGCTTCAATATTAGTTGCATTATGTTTTGTTGTTCTCTTATCTTTTTAATGGACTTATAAAGCCCTAAAAATAAAAATGCATGGGTGCCGAGCCTAAATTTTCACCTCTCTTTTTAATTTGATTCCATATTACATCTAACTGCTAAAATATGAAGTGCTCGACTAGAAAACAGAAAGGTTTTTTCAAAATATGTTTTAAGAGATGCCAACCAATCAAAGTTGGTAAAAAAGAGAAAAAGATTAGGAACCAATGGCTAAAGTTCTCAATTAGGTTACTGATCTAAATTGGAAATAAAAAAAAAATTAAAGGTTTGGGAATTGTTAGTTTTAAAGTGAATATGACTAATTAGATTTATAAATCATAAAATAATTAAAAGGCATGTAGACTATTTTATTAAAAAAAAAATCAATCAATAAACCAAGATGAATATTAAAGTTTTATCGAATGAATTATGAATGTCTGATCCTGAATAATAGATACCTAAGTACTCATAAGAAACTATAGAGTGACTTGAAATACAAAGGAAAATTGTTTTTCCATTTTTTGTAAATATTTTTTCAATTTCTCATCTTTTTTGTAGATTTAATATTTTTCATTTATTTACTGTAAATAAATAGTTTTTTTAGAAGGGTATTTTGAAAAATAAACTTAAATTTACAAGGTTAAGGTGATACTCATATAGAGTTTAATAGGGTCACCCCTAAACTCCTAATATTTGGTTTCTTGAAAATTTTTTAAAAAGTTGTCAAAATGTAGAGTAGTGGCTAAATTAAACTTGATCTGCCTAATCGATTCTAATTTAATCATCTTTTTCTAGTTCTATTAGATGACGACTCCAAATGTTTTTCAAAATCTATAAGAAATTAGATTTTTCTTAAATCATAATCGATAGTCTATATCAAATTAGCATATAGTTTAATAAAGATTGAGTTAAGGAAAATAATAAAAACCGAGAAATTCAAGCTTAACATCATGCAACCATGTAAAATATTATTTTAAGACCAAAAATACAAATAGAAATCATATTTGTCTAAAAATATTTATAAATTTATCAATTTACCTAAATTTCAAGATTTAGCAGTTCTTAGCAAATTAAAATTAATAGAAATCAGCTAAGAAATTTTGGAAAAACTTTTGACATATCATGAAAATAAACATTATAAGAAGTCTATAGAAAAAATTTGAGCTCATAACAACACTCTTTGCCCTTTTGAAAATTAGATCGAAATATACTAAAAATAACCTAAGAATGTAATTTTTAATAATTTTCTAAGTTAATTTACCAAATTTGATAAGAATCTAAACTCGTTGTTGTTGTAAACTCTAGCTATTATGCACTACCAAGGCCTTGTTAGCCCACTTAGGCCTTGGTATTCCTCCTTAGTGGTGGTGATTACCCATTTCAAGGTGGTCATTTGCTTAACGTTCCATACATGCTCAAATTCTATACTATTTTTCTATTAATTTTTTCTAATTTTTAAATAACGAAATGAGCTAAGTAATTTTTTATTAAGATGCAATTTTGGTCAAAAGGAAAAATTTAAGGGAGGTTTAGGTTTTTATAGAAGGTGATGGGAGACAAACATTTCAAGAAAACCTTGGTCCTATATTATGGGCTACCCATATTTTTCCAACTTAAAACCATAGGAATTCATGGTTTTATCTTTTCAAAACCTTATACAACACCTTGTCTCATTTAAAACCATTTTTTAATATTTTTTTCTACTTATCCTTTAATTATTTATATTATTCTTGATCAACATAAGCTTTTATAAGGTGCTTATGAAGCTTCTACATGGCTTTACTATTAAACCATATGCATTCAACATGATTTTTTATATCCTAATTACATTTTCCAAGGATATAATCATTCTTAGATAATTTTCCATACCTAGTCTTTAACTTATTATTTGAATCACTTTTGTTTTCATTTGGGTTGACACTTTATTAAATAACTCCTCGTGAGATAACTTCTTCTAATTTTTTTGGCTTAGTCATAAAATTTCACCTTGTTTGATAAACATAGATTGATACCTTAAATTTAAGGGCACAAAACTTGGGAATTATCACATTCTATCCCCTTAATTTCATCTCAGAAACTTTACTATGCTATAAATAACTTATTTATGACAACTTATTCCTAGTGGTAGAAACTACTAGCGAAAAGGTTACTAACCTTCCACAAACAATTAGGGATACTTCACTTTCATTTGATCTACACGCTCCCAATTCACCTCCTTCATGGCATATCTATCCCACTTAATCTTTCAACCTTCTTGTCCAATATCCGAAATGGATACTCTACATGTGTCAAGTCTTTCTTCAACTTGATTGCTCACAAATTTAACATTTTCATCGAATCTCCTACGAACTTTTTCAAATTTGATACATGAAACACATTGTGTATGCATACCAATTCACTAGGTTGCTCCAACTCATCTACCACTTTTCCTATCCTCTTCCTAATTAGATAAGGTCTAATATACCTAATACTTAGCTTACCTTTTATCCTAAATTGCTTTACTCCTTTCATTGGAGATACTTTTAGAAATACCTAGTTGCCCTTTTGAAATTCTATTAGCTTCCCTTTAACATCTACATAACTCTTTTGTCAACTTTGGGCAATTCGCAACCGTTCTTTTATAACTTTTACTTTGTCCTTAAGTTCGTACAACATTACTGGCCTAATAATCTACTTATTTCCCATTTTATCATAATAAATTGGGGATCTACACTTTCTTCTAAATAGCACTTCGTATGATGCCATTTGAATGGAGCTATGATAATTATTATTATAAGTGAATTCTGTTAATAACAGGTGATTGCCCCAACTTCCTTCAAAATCTAACACATAAGCTCTCAACATATCCTCTATGGTCTATATTGTTCACTAGGATTGTCCATCACTTTGTAGATGGTATGCCATATTAAAGCTCCATTAAGGTCTATATTGTTCGCTTAGATTGCCCATTACTTTTTGTCACATCCTGGCATAGCATAGCATAGCATAGCATGCACCATTATACAAGAATACCTATTGAAAACTTAACTCAACTTGCATATTCATCAAAAGACAACATTGTTTATGTAATAAAGAGGTTTCTACATAGGAGTTCAACTAAATTTCCTATTACAACTTATATGTATAATATAATATTTACATCAAAACATGAACTAGCTTTTTCCTTTATCATTTTCATAGTAATAATATCCCTAACTTACTACAAGCTCCATACAAAAGTCACTGACTCCGACTCACGCTCTCAATATATATATATATATCTCCCCTTAACGTTGGACCCTTCATGATACAGTTAACTTGAGGATAACACATTTTATCCCCTTAACTACTTAAGCTAGGTAAGAGTGGATAACATATAACATAATATAGACAACATTGCATATCACAATCGAAACATTTCAATCATAACTTGTAGGTTTAATTTTACATATGTATTCGCCCAACCGGGCATTTACTACTAGCAGTATAGTATGCTATGCTCATGCATGTGGTATGCATCGGTACCAATATCCTATGCCCTCTAAACTTCTTCCGGTTAGCCGACATAGCCAGGTATTTGAATATAACACCAAGAACCTAGGGCAACAAGGAGCTGCCTAAGAGTAAGACTCCCGCCAAATTGGACTATACATTATAGTCTACCATTTTCAAAAAAGGCAATAAGGAGCTAATTTGGAGTAAGACCCCCAATTTTACAAAATTAGACTACATACTGTAGTCCACCAAATCAAAGCGGCAACACTACCAAATTAGACCATATATTGTAGTCTACCAAATTTGACTATCAAAATAGTCACAATGTTCGAGCAATGCAATCTATATGCTTCCAAAAACTGAGTTCATAAAGCTATGCTTTTTCCATAATCATTTGGAAGCCTTATTCTAAAAGTTTTGACTCGTAGGTTCCTTTTTATGCCATTCCATGCCATGCCATGGTATGAAATAACAACTTAAGAATATCAATCAGTACAATCAATCTTCCAATTTTATTCAACCTAATAAGCTAATTCTAGTTTTTGAACTCTCCCTAGCAAAATTCTAATATCTTACTTAGGGTTCAATTAGGTGAACACCTAGAAGATTGAGTTAGATATCACTCAACTTCCTTAATTAACACAATCATTCGTAGCACAATCAAACAGTTTAACTAGAATTCGGTTACTATCATTCCAAATTATCATATTAGCATCAACTATAGTTGTTGCGAACCATGACTAAGAAGAAATAAAATTAGTCACTAGATGGATCTAAGCTTATAGAAAGCTCAAAAAGGGTTAATGGGAAAAGGTACGAAAGGAAAAAAAGATGAATGAAATAGTAATAAAAAACTTATGAATAACTCCAAAGGATATAATACACCAAAAGAAGTTCCAAGGACTCATGGCACAATTATGACGCACGAATTGGTTCAATAAGGTTACTCGCCACCTAACCTTGCTTAAGGGAAATGATAAGAGTGATATTGAGAGTAAATAAGCAGTGTTTACACAAGGAAGAAAGTATTCAAGTATATTAAAGATAATCTAATGAGTTACAGCTACAAGTATAAGGATATTTATATCCGTAAATTAGGGCAATTTACCTAAAAAGGAAAAAATACTATAAGGATATTTCCTAAAAAAGTAATGTACAGGATATAAAATGATAAAAATGAATATACAAGGAAAAAAATCATTAGTGCTACAAATTCTACACACAATACTGTACATGTGGTGATGCTGCATTGGCGAGGTTATTAAGAGATGCGGACAAAAAGTACGAATAGATAGGTTTATCCAAATAGGGATGGCTGAGTCAGTCCACTCTCTCTCTCTCGGCTTCTCGACAAAGATGATGCTGAATAATTAGTCTACTCGGTGCTAGAGAGTAATCATCAACCTGACATATCACAAAATAATGTGTGGTCATAAGGCACAGCATTGCAAGTAACTCGGCAAGGAAGTACTTAGCCTCAGCAGGGGATGGTTGAAATAAGAAGATTCATCATGCCAACCCCTCTAGTCTTCTGACTCAACTGCGGGTAAGAGGTCTAGTAGCTTGATTCTCATCAATAGTATCATATCAATTCAATCTGGATATACCCATATTTAATCAACACAACATCAAACAGTACGCAGTGTTAAGAGTAACAATATATCTGCTCTAAGCATGGGTTAGATCTACTTACCTAGTTTTACTAATAGCACAAAATCTTAAACTCCGCCATATGGTCCTTCCTTACTCACCACACCTATGAAAATATAACAATTTTCAAATCAAGTATAGGTCGAACTCGAACTATTATAAGTTTTTATTTTCGCATTATTAAACTTTATTTAATCATATCTTACTTATTTCCTATTCGATTTTAGTAAACTTTATATCGTCATGATCATTATTCTAAGTACTATTGATATATCTTAAGAATTAAAACTAATCAATACTGTTAAAAACCCAAAAATACCCTTTTCTTACTATGACTCCACCGTACCCTATCTTAACCCCATAATTGACTCGATTAAGCTTTAGCACTGAACTAAAAACCCTAAAAATTATACTTTCCAAACTTTTCTATTAACCCTTATTATACCCCAAAATATTCATTTGACACGGATTTAACAAACATTCTAATAGTATTAGTTAATATATTACACATTAAGCTAATATATAGGTTTATACTAGGAAAATACATAATAAATAGTATACGATCCTAATTAATTTCACAAAAAATCCTATAGACTCATAAAAATATGTAGTTTAGTTATTGATCATTAATTACACTAAATTGGCTATTATCCATTTTTACAAAAATAGCGGTTTTAGCTTGAAATTACAGAAAATTAAGGGAAATAAATAAATTTGTGAGTGAAATAAAAATTAAATATTTCAAATATCATCATAAAAATCCAAAAGTCTAAACAGTAGGGCTCATTCATTAATTTCATCAAAAACTAATTATTTCATTAATTTAGTAAAATTAGCAGTTTTATTCAAAATAATTATAAAAAATAGTAAACATGCTTAATTTAGAAAATTATTATTACCACAATTAAATATATATATTAGGTGTATTACATACAAAAATTGAGCTTGAAACAACATCATCTAATATTTATAAAAATTAGATTAATTTTTACCCAAATAGGGTATTTTCTTAAGGAACCCATATTTCCATTAATTATTTTATTAAAATAAAATTACAAAATTAATCCACACATAAAATAACCCCATAAAACCAAATTTTATAATTAATTGACAATATTTGATATTTTTATCAAATTAAACAAATTATAGGTAGAAAATTGATTCACCAAAGCCAGCCATCTCCTAGCCACTGCTCCTTGTTACAACACCTTCTCCAACTACCCTCGATTGGACCTCCAAGCTACTTTAACTCAGGTTGTGGTTTGGTACACAAATTTCCTCATTTTGACCCTATTTCTTGTTCTATTTTTATTTTAATTTTTTTCTATTTATTTCTGATTTTATAAAATTATGTTCTATTTTTAGGTTGCTAAAATATTGCACATAATGTTTGGAGCCTTATTTATAGGTTTTAGGATTTTTTTCATATAAAAAGATAAAATTACACATGTCAATTTCACATTTTCTTAGGTGCTATGTGTCATTTTCTCCTTAACCAAGTGTTGACTTATCATTTGCAATTAATCCTAGCTTGACACATCATTTGGTGACTCATCCATACAATTTTTATTAATTTTCCATTATTTTACCTAATTTTGATAATTTATTATTATTATATGTATATATTTAATACATATAATGTATATCACATGTAACACATGTATATTATGTATAATTTAACTTCATTTATTATTTTTGAAGTTAATTAACTTATCTCACTATATCTAAAAGCTCAAATTTTATGATTATCAGTTTTATCGATAAATTAACGTTTTTCTCAAATCAATATTTTTATATAGCTTATTTTGAGAAATTGACTTTACTAAAATTACTTTGTCTAACTTTGTAACTTTACTGTAATGCTTGAAATAAAATAGATATTGTAGCCTGACGCTCTAAATTTAGGAGTTTAGATCTTAAAGTTATTGAACTAGTTGGAAAAATCCCAAGGTATTACACTTTTTGGATGGTATGCCATATTAAAGATTTGCTTTGTTCCCTTTATCTCTTACAATGATTTCCAAAACCGAGATACAAATTAGAAGTCACAATTAGAGACTATTGACACCTGTACTCCATACAATCAAATTATCTCCTTAATGTAGACATTAGCTATCATAACCCTAAAGGGGGCTTAGTAGGATTACCTAAAATTTTCATATCATGTGTGCACCTATGATTTGAAAAATCATCTTGCAAGTCAGAGACTGCAAGATTCTAAACAATTAGTTACTAAAGTTTTTATTTATTTATTATTTTTTTTCCTTAATTTAATTCACTTACAACCACATATATGTGACTATGGATATCCAATAAGCTATAGTCCATCAGAATTGTAGAGAATCGGTATCCCCTACCAAACAATAAGATTAGATAATAAAGTTCTAAAACTTAAATTTACTAAAGTTAC
The DNA here is from genome assembly GCA_024138015.1 of Lumnitzera littorea. Lineage (NCBI taxonomy): Eukaryota > Viridiplantae > Streptophyta > Magnoliopsida > Myrtales > Combretaceae > Lumnitzera > Lumnitzera littorea. The sequence goes on from JAMXBB010000008.1 coordinate 27,637,381, forward strand.
AAAATTTAAATGTAGTATTAATAATTATATATATATATATATATATATATATCAATTCAAATGAACCATATAGTTTGTTCTCAAAGTCTAACTTCTATGCATCTTGATGTTGGCACTCAACTCTCAATTCTTAACCCATGCCTGATCATCTAACAACCTATAAAAGAAAACCATTGGAAAGTAAGCTACAAAAGCTTAGTAAATTATCCCTCGTATTATACCAACAAACAAGTTATCAATCAATTTATTACCAAACATATGAATACATAAACAAGCAGTATGCCAAACAGTATGCCAAACAGTATATATGCAATTGACCGGTACTACATACAACATCGGATTTAATGCCCTCCGAAGTAAGGGTTAGAGATGTATCGGCACCAATCATAACCGAGCTCTAATACCTAAGTTTTTAACCTTATATCATTATATATATATGAATTCCTTATTTCACGAAACAGGTTTCTATTTCCAACAGTTACTAGTATACAAATATCTAGGTATAGCGGTAAGGTGGCCCCTACAGTCCACGCTCACACCCTATAGCGGTGGTCTCTAGATGCGACCTCCAACCACCCACGGCTAGCGTCTCCGGTGCCAGTAGAACCCGCGAGCCAAGGGTAAGGTTTTATTGTACCAATGCTCTTACACTGTACTAATCAAATCATGTGGGAATCCATCCCTCCAAGGCTCTTCATTACCAACCGCGTAAGGTGACAGCCGGGACATTATATGCAATGTTTGTGCTCTATGCATTAACCGTTTAATTTTAGTTAGGTTGAATATGATTAAGTCAATTTATGAGATGGTCAAACATTATCAATAAATAATTCAAATAATGCAACAATCAATTATATAAGCAAATCTTCAACTATCACATTTAATAGTATTTTGTACAGTAATCAATCAATATTAGTCGCATGCATAACTCGAAACTCCTTGCATCAAGTTATTAATATTTAATTTATGTGCACTAACTATAAGTACAAAACAAGTATAGAGTCATCAGGAGTACTCACTTGGTTATAAATGATGTCAAGGATTGTAATAGTCCAAAAGTAAGTTGATCTCGATCTCAAGATCACTTAACATTAGGGGAATATAGAAAGTAGTAAGTTTAGAAATTAAATAACTAAACTAGCATGCTAAATCATACTGTTTACTTAAATTGGTTATTGATATAAACCTTAGAAAATCAGTAGTTGAACCCTAATTTAAGTCCGAGTATCCTAAACTATATCATAAGTCGATAAGGCTAGTAAAAATAAAAGATATTGAAATTTTATAAATCAAATATAATACCGATAACAAAACCCTAAGAATTGATCGAAATCCTAAATCGCATACTAAAACCTTAAAACTGGTTTATGCACTATTAATCAAAATTGAACCCGAATTTGTTCGAAACTCTAAAATCATAAACATAAACCTATAAAATAGTTAGATATTACTCAATAGTGATAAAATTATAGTCAATTACAATTTTCGACTAAAACGCTTATTCGCGTGAAATTATAACGAAATCGCCAAAATAACTTGTAAAAATTATAATTGTAATGGATATCAATTAAATTGATAAAATTTTGCAAAAATTTAAAAATTAATTTATGATGAGAATTGTTATAATTTATATGTTTCAAAAAATTATATATATTTATTATTAATTTTTATTTTCCTTCTCATTCTTTTTCAATTTATCTCTTTTCTTCCTTTCCTTTCTTTCTCCTTTGCCACGTCCTGCAAAAACCGAAACAAAAATCAACAAAATGAAGCAGCTTACATGAGGAATTGGATTGACATGTGTTAAGTATACAATAAAAGAGAAATGGAAATGATTAATTTTGTCATATTTTCATTAATTGGAAATTATCTTAGCTTATATTCTAAGCTAGCTACTCACGTGAATAAAAGAAAAAAAAATCTGAAAACCAAATTACAAACACAACCGAAATCTAGAAGCAAAATCGTAAGGGAAAGAAGGAAAAAGAAAGAAGGAAAAGAAGAAGAAAAGAAGAAAAGAAATTAAATTAATAAAAGAAATTAAATTAATAGGTAAGTAAATTATATTTTTTTTCTAAATTAATGTTATATAGTATATACATGTATAAATGAAGTATTTGTATAGTATTTTCTTTAAATATAACATTACTAATACATGTATATTTACATAAATATATAAATTGAATAATATATGCATGTATTGGGCTATGTATGTATACATGTATGAACATAAGTATATTATATGGAAAGAGTATGTATTATATATTTTTTTTAAGAATACATATAATTAGTATTAAGTATTTTTATTAAATAACTATAGTATATATATATATGTGTATGTGTGTGTGTGTGTGTACCGTAAACTATGTATATATATATATGTACCTATGTATAATTATTTTTGTATATATATATATATATATAATCGTATAGTATTAATATATGTATATAGGACATATATATATAGGAATAATATAAAGTATATGTATGGTGGTACACAGCATATACCATATAATACATATAGAATATCTAGTATACGTATTTTATAACAAATACTATATA